>JAKEPQ010001023.1:10865000-10872500 GCA_024500445.1 Entomyzon cyanotis
GTGACGGACGGATTGTATGCTTCTCCATAATAATATTAATTAAACAATTTGCATGCTAATAAGGTAACAATTATCAGGGCTTCTGTTGAAAGATTCAGGTTATTACAACACGCCAATCTGGAGGCCAGGGGTCAGGGAGTGAGAGGCGAGAGAAATTTCAACTCAAATTAACATTCTGTCAGCTCCAGAAAATGGGATAAATAAAGTCGAATTAATTCATTATAATAAAGAGAGGGAGAGAGAGAAAAGTCCCCCCTCTCTTGTTCTGTGCTGGATTGATTACCATTCTGTATTCAGAAACACGTCCCGCTCGCATTCCTCTCCTGAAATCCGACAGAAAATGAGGCATTTATTGCTACAGGCAAAATTTGGTCCAGTGGACACAGTTTACATTTAGTATTTATAGAGAAAGAAATTAAATTATGGTGAAAAGTGAAGCCCTTGACCCCAGAATTAATACCAACCCCATCATTTTCTTATTTCTGTTAGAGCTGTGTAGTCCAAATTCAAGCTACCTTTTAGCTCTAAGCAGAGGCAGGGAGACCATAATTAAACTAATCTATAGGGGGGAGGGAGGGAACAGCAATAATACAGCAGTAGATTGTATGGCATTCAATTAGGTGAATAAATACAGCTCCGGACAGACAGCATAGATTAGAGACTCGACTTCCTTTTTATTTCAATTTTAACTTCCCCCTCTCTCATACCCACGCAAACCAGCGCTGGGAAATGTATCATCTTGACTGGATATTTTATAACTGGAAAATCTATTTGTATGTTTTCCTGAGATAAAGTCTCTCTCCCTCTTTCCCCTTCCCCTCTCTCTCTCCTTTTCTTCCTTCCTACCTATTTTTATTTCTTTCCCTTTCTCACCCCACCGTGCCCGCCCCCCGACTTCAAGGATTTAATTCCGCACGAACCTCCCAGGAAGATTTAAAGAGTTTCCCCTGTCTGATTTCCCGGCCCGGCTCTTTGGCTCTCCTCTTTGTTAAACGCCAACGCTGCCTCTCCCCACCTTCCCAGGGGCCGGGGGAGCTCTCCCGGGGGTCGCCAGGTTGGGTCCCCCCGGCCCAGGGGACCCCGAGCTGCGGTCCCAGCCGGCTCGGGGTGAGAGGGGCTGGGAATTACCCTCCTCTTCCTCTCCTGGGAGCTTGGGAAGTGTTTCTCTAACCGGGAGAGGGCACAAAACTGGGGGTCTCCAGCCCCGCGCCTTGCCGGAGAACCGTCCCTTCAATTATTCCCCGGGGGAATCTATCAATGTTTTATCTGGGTGAAAACTTCTATGGAGACGTAATTTAATTAGGACAAATTTGGCGGCTGTTTGGGAGCTGTGAATGACTGGCGGGATGAAGCGTGGAGTGTGCGATGGGCTACTCCGGCGGGGAAGGGGGGAAGGTGAAAGGGGAGGGATGTAGGGATGGGAACTTTCTTTGGGTTTGAATTTTGAAAAATTAGCATTAGTAGTAGTTTCTTGCCTCCTCTTTAGCGAGCAGAGGCTGCTTCTGGTTGTGCCTGCGCTCACAATCAAAGGTTGTGGTTACTGCTGGCGAGGGGGGTGTCCGTGGCCGAATCGATAGGAGATTGCATTAATTATGATTTCGATTGATACTCTCAAATCTCCTCCTAAACGCTGCAAACGGCTCTTCCTTTTTTATTTTTTTCTCCTTCCTTTCCTTCCCCCCCCACCCCCATTTTTTCCCTCTGCCCCCCCCCCCTCTCCCCTGTTATAGAGCCGGAGAGGAGATGAAAAGGCTTGTAGTTTTAAATTCAATGTGACAGCTCTGGAAAGAGCGGATGATGAATCTCCTATTATTGGATCAGTCTATTTGCCGCTCAATGTCTCTCTGTAATTGGAGCAACATCACTTTAAAGGTTCAGAGAGTAGAGCATTTCTGGTGAAAAATCCCCACAACACGCTGGTGAATGTTTTAAAGGGAAATCTATTAGTGATTTGGCGAGGGGAGGGGACAAGGGGGAAGAGGGTGGGTTGGAGGGGTGGGGGGGGAGGCTGTGTGTGTGTAACTCCGACTGTTTAGTATTTAACCGGGTATCAGGCAGATCCGCGCGTTCCCCTCCGCCCCCCCTGCCCGCCGCACCCCCCTGCCCGCCCGGCCCCCGCCGCCCTCCTCGGGCTGGAGTTCGTATCAAAGCCCCCCTCGTCGTGTTGTGACAGCTCTGATATTGTTTATTGAGGCTGGATGTCAGGTATAATTAGCAATCGATATGGAAAACGTTTGCTCCCCACACTGGCACGTCTCTGACGTCAGGACCGATTAACGTTTCTTATTGGTCCCAAATTCCCCCAGCCTGAGCTAATTATTGGGAGCCTGATGTTGATAAAGTTAAAGCGCCCGGCGCCCTGCAGCATGAGCCCCTCGCCGCGCCGCCTCCTCCGCCAGCAGCACCCCCGGCCCCAGCCGCCCCGCCGCCAGCGCCCCCAGCCCCGCCGGCACCCCCCGCCCTAGAGCCGCCCCCATGATGGACAGCCGCATCCTGGAGCATCCTCATGCCCAGTTCGGGGGGATGGTGGGTTTCCCTTACCCGCTCGGGCACCACCACGTCTACGAGCTGGCCGGGCACCAGCTGCAGTCGGCGGCCGCCTCCGTGCCCTTCTCCATCGATGGATTACTGAGCGGCTCCTGCGCCGCCTCTGTGGTCAACCCGGCGCCGCTCATCCCCTCCGGCTGCGGGGTGAGCGGGGACAGCCAGCCCTTCAAGCTCGCAGGTAGGAGCGGCCCCGTGTCGCGTGTGTCCCCCCGGCCCCCCCACCCCGCCGCCCCACCGCCGCTCCCCGCCCGGAGCGTGCCAGCGCGGAGGAAGAAAAGCGCCGCATCCCCGTGGCCCTCCTCTCCCCATCTACGAATTTTGGGGTGGCTCGGGGGGGTGGGGCAGGAGGCTGTGCTGGCCCCCCGAGGGGGCGGACGGCCTCGGTCCGAGCGCCGGGAGCATTGCCCGTTCCCATCGGCGCAGGGCCACGCGTGTGCCCTGAACAATAGCGGGCCCGGCCCGGTGCCTTCCCCTAAAGTTCATCGTGGGCGAGCTCGGATCACACCATTAAAAGATAATAATAAAGATAATAATTGGAATCACTGGAGTTTGGGGCATGAAAAACGGTAATAATTTTTTTTTTAAATGCGATTTAACCAAAGGGAAGCGGTATCCCTCCCTCTCTCCCCACCGGCCTGTGGCACCGCTATTGTTCAGCTATTAAAACATTCTGTCGCCCCAACAGCCTTCTGGTTAATCCTGGAGCTGGCCCACACTGCACCTCAACTAAATACAAATTATTACTATTATAATTTTTCTTAATTTCCACACCTGGCGAAAAACGTTAGGGGAGGTGCAGCCGGGGCTGAAAATCCCCAGGCTGGAGCTGTACGTTCTCGAAGAGGCTGCGAACATCCCAGCCCCACGCCCGCCCGTGCTCGGGGGTTCTGCGGGAGGCCCAGGGGCCGCCCTGCGCTCGGGGTCCCGCGTGGAACGGGGTCCGTGAGCTGTGACCCACGCAGGTGCTCCGGAGGGGCTGGGGAAGGGAAAGAGGGGGGCTTTTAATTTTTTTTTTTTTTAATGAATCCTTTGGTGGTTGGAGCAAATATTGGAACTTCTCTCTCTCTCTCTGCCAGCTGAGTGCCTGTGGAGAGCTTCCTTCAGGAATAAATGTTCTGTAAAGTACATTTTCGGAGGAGGCGAGGGCAGATCGGGTTCCTCCCCATTTTTAGCGCAGGTGTGTGAATAATCCCGCTCTTTTACCAACGCTGCCGAGCACAAAAGTTAAAAGGCTCCTGTGAATGGCAGGGAGGGGGGGAGAAGGCCTATCTCCCAGGGACCTGAAGGTATTTCTGCTTTTTCAGACTCGGGTGACCCGGACAAGGAAAGCCCTGGCTGTAAAAGAAGACGAACGCGCACCAATTTTACTGGCTGGCAGCTCGAGGAGCTGGAAAAGGCGTTTAATGAGAGTCATTACCCGGACGTGTTTATGCGAGAGGCTCTGGCTCTCAGGCTAGACTTGGTGGAGTCCAGAGTGCAGGTAAAAAACGTGTCCCCCCCTCCTTTCCCCCCTGCCCTCTCCGTGCGCCGAGCACTCCCCGGGGAGGCCCCTCGGACCCACATCCCCTCTCTGGGATGGACCCTGTGCGCTTGGGCCGCAGCCTCCCGGCCTTTTGTTCCCTGCCTTGCACTGCTGCTTGCTGGTTTATTTTATTGCTATTATTATTATTGCTACCCTATTTTTTTTTAATCTTGCGAAACGAGATGAGTGGCAACCCAGCCTGGCTTCCCAAAACATTTTTTCAGTGTGTTTTTCCACTGTAAACATTTTTCTTAAATGAGTCAAGGGCGAGAAAATTAGCATGCAAATATGAGGCTTAATCACGGGCCAGGGTATGCTGAAAATGTCAATAAAGCTCGTAGGTGCATCGAGAGCGAGTGGAACTTGTAAAACTTAATTTTAACGAGCCTGCTCAGGCCCTCGGCGGTGCGGGACGGGGAGGGGAAACACCGATCTGCTTCAGTGGATCTTCCAAAAAATAAACGGGACGTGGCTGGGGGGATGAGGCTGACTGTCGGATCTCGGGATGCTGGTTTGTGCCGCGGTGGCTGAGAGCGAGCGGGCGGCGAGGCCGAGCTGTGGCTCCGCATCTTGCCGGGCCCGTGCGGGGGCGGCTTGGCGTGGCTGCGTGTGCGGGAAATGCGTCCTAAAATCCACCCCGGGAGTCGGGGATGGATTCCCCCGGGATGAGGCAGCGCCGTTGTCCGCGGTTCCTCCGTAGGCTTTGCTTCACGGTGTCCTTCCAGCCGCTTTGCCTCCCTCGCCGGCTCTCGGAGCCGTGGGGGGGGGGGGTCGGGCAGCGGAATTCCCGCGGCTCTGCCGACCCGGGGTCGTGGTCTGGCCAGGACAGGCGCTGCCAGCAGCCCCGATGGGCCGCGGGGGCGAGGAGGGACGCGTGTGCCCGCGGGGTGCAGGGACCTGCCAGAGCAGGGCCGGAGCAGAGAGGTTTTGATTTAATTTAATTTAATTTCTCTCCTGTGATCTAACTATAACAAACCCAAGCAAACCCCATTTGGGGCTGATCCAACCCCTCTGCTCCATCTCCCGGGAGGGGCAGGAGGTCCGAACTCCGCACGTCGGGGCGAGGCACCCTCCGTCGTGTCCCCCCGCGCACCCCCTCACCTCCAGCCCCTCATTGTGCTGTGTTTATCGCATTTTGCGTGCTGCTGCGGGGAAATCGGGCCAGCGATCGGTGCTTCTGCACCCTCCGGCCGCGGGGAAGAGTCGGGGGCCTGTGCTATCCCTTCCCCTGCCCGCGGCGCCGGTGCGGGCAGGGTGCAGCGTGTGTGTGAATGAGTGTGCACCCCACCTCGTCTTTGATTTTCCCTACCCCCTTAAAGCAGCGTGGATATCTCTTCCTGCCCCCTCCCCTGCTCTCCATCTCTCAGAGGCCCGGTGCTGTGGATGGGGGCTGCCGGCACCTCGAAGGGGTGGACGAGGGAGGCCTGAGCTGCGCTTCTCCCCTCCGCCCCGCTCCCACCGCCCCGGCACCGCGGGAGGCCGGTGCGCTGGGTGTTAATTGCTTCTCGTTGTTCGGTGTGTAGGTCTGGTTCCAAAACCGCCGGGCCAAATGGAGAAAGAAAGAGAACACGAAGAAGGGCCCGGGGCGGCCGGCTCACAACTCGCACCCCACGACGTGCAGCGGGGAGCCCATGGACCCCGAGGAGATCGCCCGGAAGGAGCTGGAGAAGATGGAGAAGAAGAAGAGAAAGCACGAGAAGAAGCTGCTCAAAAGCCAAAGCCGCCACCCGCACTCGCCCAGCGCCCTCTCCCTCCATAGCACGCCCAGCTCCGACAGCGACAGCGGCGGCGGGGGAGGCCTCTCGCCCGCCCCGCCCGAGGCCAAACCCCGCGGGCAGCCCCCGCCGCCCCATCCGCCGCTCCCCGCCGCCGCCGCCCCCTCCGAGCCGCCCCCCGGCACCTGCGACCAGACGGCCGAGCCCTTCTACCCCAGCCAAAGAAGCGGGAGCGGGCGGCTCCAGCGCCCGCCCGACAAGGACTGCGCGGCCGCCCCGTCGGGGGACGGCAGCGGGGGCGCGGGGGGCCCCGCGGCGCCGGCAGCTTCCACAAGCTCAACCCGTTCAGCGTGGAGAGCCTCCTCTCCGACTCGCCCCCGCGCCGCAAGGCCGCCCCGGACTTCCCCAGCCTGCCCCCCTGCGCCCCCCGCACCCTCATCGGCAAAGGACACTTCTTGCTCTACCCCATCACCCAGCCCCTGGGCTTCCTCGTCCCGCAGACCGCCCTCAAGGCCAGCCCGGGCCCCGAGGCCGGCCAGCCCCCCCGGGACTCCCCGCTGCCCGCCGCCAACCCCGGTCCCCCCGGCTGCGGCGCGGAGCCGGCGCCCGCGGGTGCTCAGCCCGGCCCCGGCCCCACGGACACGGCGGCGACCGCGGCGGGCTCGGTGCCACCCGCGCCGGCCGGCGCCTCGCTCCGCTCCGCGGCCGCGCACGGTGACCCTGCGGCCGCCGCACCCGCGGAGGGTGGCAGCTTCCCCCGGCCCGAGTCGCCGGTCCGGGCGCGGGACGCCAGCACAGCCAGGGACAGATCGGACTGCGGCCCCGCCGACGGCGAGGAGGTGGACATGGACTGACCGGGCGGCCAAAAAAAAAAAAAAAAAAAAATTGAAACAAAAGTAAAATAGAACAAAAGAAATTAAAAAAAAAAAAAAAGAGCAAAAAATAAAAGCAGCCGAGAAACGTCACCGCCACCCCCCGCGCTCGTCACCCGTGAGAAACGGGGGAAGCGCTTCCCCGCTCACCCCACGCACGCCGCGCCCGCAGCTCGCGGGAGGCGGCGGCACAGCCGAGAGCGGCTCTTCGTCTCCCTAGAGTTTATCACAGGTCGATTCAGGTGATCAGTTAGAGCTTTTTGGGTTTTATATTTAAAGGGGAAAAAAAAAAAAAAAAAGAAAATGGGATAAAAACAAAAAAAAAAAAAAAAAAGGAAAATTGTTTGTTAAGGCTTAGCAGCAGCTGGACTTTGTGGTGTGACAAACTGTACCGCGACAACAACGGAACTCCTCAAAACCCTTGTAAAATGCAAAAATGTCTAAGAATATTTATATATGTAAAATTTTTGATAAATAAAGGCTCTAAAACTCCCTGCCGCCTGGTCTGGCTGTGTGACTCTTCCCTCTCTTTTTACATTTTTTTCCTTTTTTTTTTTTTCCTCCCCTTTAAGCCCTCTTTGTGTGTGTGCGTGTGTGTGTTTATTGCTTAACAAATTTATTCATTTATAGCCTCCCGGTGCCCACCCCTCCCATCCGAGGTTAGGAGCTGCAGGCTACGGGACCCGGCCAGCTCCTGCAGAGTTTTGATATGAAAGTAATTATTTTCCCGGTGGCTGCTGCGGGGATTCAGTTTCTTGCCCAAAGGGTTATTATACATTACCGATTTCTAGTGATATGAAATCACATAAACTTCCTACAATAATAGAATTAGCATGAAAGGCTG